>LR812532.1:42909550-42932050 GCA_903798195.1 Danio kyathit
TCGTTTATGTTCTAAATTGCCATTTTAAAACTAAGATGTATTAGTGTAAACAGGGCCTTAGTGTGTATTTTTTGTGAGTGGACGGGGCGGAGGATTGCGATGCCGGCTCAGCATTGTGATGTCTATCGGCCATCGGTGATGGAATAGTCTATCAACCTAACCCTAATATGAGGATTTTTTTTTTTTTATCTAATATCTTGTATGACATTTTAAACATACATACTAAACTTAAATATCACAATAAATCAATCAAATAATGGCATTTATTATTATTATTATTATTATTATTAAATAAGCAAGTCAAATATAATTTCATACAGTATGTTTATGGTGTCTTCCATCATCACTCTCCACTATATACAGTGTGTGTCTCTGTTTCATAACAATGAATCTGGCTGGCCTCCCAATAACCCTGCTTCCATAGTCTAAGTCCACCTCCCCATCACCACATCAGCAGCCAAATCTGAATGCCAAAAAAAAAAACAATACCCAGCCAAATTCACTATAAAAGACAACTTGAGCAATGACTCAATGGTCTACTTCTAAGAACAGACAAATCATACACACAAACACCAATAGACTTGAGTGTGTTTATTTGGAGTTATGCTTATTTATGAATCTGAATGCTTTATATTTGGCTCTCACAGTCATTGCGAAAAAGTGGCGCCTTTTTGATTCATATTTATGAGGTATTTTTTGTTGAAGCGTGTGCCTGAAAAGTGTCATTTGCATCATCTTGTGGAAATGAATACAGTTGAGCAAACAATATCCCACCCATACAACTATTTTTAAAGCAACACATATTTACGTTTGAGTAAAGCAACACGAGTATCTTGATTTCACGGATTTTGCATCTGTTTCACTGCTTGTTAATGCAAATAAGTGGAAAAACCAATCAGATAGCACAACCACATGCATTTATATATATATATCTATATATATATATATATATATATATATATATATATATATATATATATATATATATATATATATATACATACATATACTCAATTATATATTTATATAAACTCAATTATATATAAATACTAAATATATGTTTCTATCTCTTCAAAATGCACATTTTAGAGTAGCTTGAGTTAGCATAAATTTTTGTTGTACATGTATATTCATAAAAAAAGACCAGTACAAAAAAAAGAAAAAAATTCTAAATAAATTTCCTGCATTTTTGCCAAATGTTCCCATTAGTGTTTCTACCAAGCGGCAACATCCCGCTCTCTCTCCTAAAGCAAATACAGAAGTAACTAAAACTGCAATTCATCGACTGGCCTTTGGGGGCTGGCTTCAGAAACTCCAGATGTTCACTGACTGTAATGATAAATTGGCCAATTTTACAGCTGATAAAAACATGTTTACAGCCTGGTACAAAAGATGGTTTTGGTGCATATAGTTAATATTACCCATCATGACAACTGTGAGGGGGGGAATTTTTTATAACTCCTCCATTTAGTTTCTATTAAGTTAAATTAAGTCTGCATAAATTAGGGCGTGGCCACTTGAGTGACAGCTAGGTCTCGCTGGTCGCCGTCACGTCACCTCAGCTGATTCCGACTGATTAGCCACTGAACTCGGCATATACATCGTATATTTGTTTTGTTTATTGTGGCTTTACACTTGGAATTATTTCCTACAATTATCATATAATTTGACATGCTGTGTGTACTTAATTGTGCTCACAAACCAGGCAAGTTGCCTCTATTTCCCAGGTGAGTAAAATTCTTATATACTTATATACCATATCTATAAATGTATGTTTTACTTAAGATAATTTATCATTTATAATTTTCTTTAGACCTGTAATGCACTCCAGAATCTGACAGATTGATTAGCAGTAGGCAATAGAACAGTCATCTGAAATGTTGTCATACAGTTTTATGTTTGAATTTAATAAATAGCGTTACATTTACTAACACAGAATATATTTGAAGTATTTGAAAGTAATTCACATTTTCCTCAAAAAATTCATAAAACAATGCTTAGTGGTGCAATGTATCACAACAGTGTTTTTAATAAAAGACTAAACACTTTATTGATAGGTCAGAACACAAACAAGTCGCAGGTAATGAAATTTTAAGCGTTTTACCCAAAGAAAAGCCTATCTAAGCAAAATGCTAGCAGGCGTCTGTAGCTTCACTGACGCTCCGCCTCTTTGCCCTTGTTTGCCGGTCGGTGTGATGACACGTAAACAAAATGGCAATGCCCATTTGTAGCTTCATTTGCACTCTTCAGAAACCTATGGGTGACATCACGGATACTACATCCATATCTTTTACAGTCTATGGCTTCTACAGCATAATCTTCTACGTCAGAGAGCTCAAAACATCAAACATGGTTTCTTAAACATAATGTTGAGTCCACCATACTAGAGTGGATCCAAAGTTTCCAGATCTCAGTCCAATAGAGAACCTTAAATATAACGGGAGATTTGCATCATGTATGTGCAGCCAACAAATCTGCAGCAACTATGCTGCTGTTATGTCAATATAGACTAAAATCTCTAAGGAATGTTTCCAGCTCCTTGTTGAATCATTGTCTTGAAGAATTAAGGAATGCAAAAAATGGATCTAACCTGCTAATAATAAGGTGTACCTAAGAAAGTGGCTGGTGAGTACATAAATATACACACACACACACAGAGTAATAATCTAGCATTATCATAGACCCCTGTTTGTGATGCACAAAAAGCCACTAGTCTTAAGTATTTATCGGATGTGCTTTTGCACTCCACTATTAATATTCTCAGAATATATGTAAAGATGCAGCTTATGCGAGAATGTTCCTTTGAGTGTTCAAACACATCCTCTGGATTACTGAGACTATAAAATATACAGATGCTTGTAAATGCTTTAGCAAAGAGCTGTCCACCTAGTGTTATGCTTTGATAAATACGGTGCACCATGTAAATGCACATAATCTCTCTGTGAATGCCATAACCTTGCATGTGTAACATACGAGAGAGATGCAGGGTCTATGCTCTTCAAAAACACTGCAGAATCTGCCTGCTGGTCACGATTGAGCAAGAAATGTCTGAGTGTAGCTTTGTTTACATCCTTATTTTGAAGTTTACAAAAAAAAAAAAAGAAAACAATCCTAAATGTGAATACATTAATTATTCTGCTCCTACAATGCAGACTTGTATAGTTACCACACCTTTAAAGACCTTATAAAAAATATTGCATTTCAAGACATTTGTCAGGTTTTTGGCCTCAAACAGATCCTATTTGTAGAACCAGTTTCTTAAGCAAGTCACACCAGATGAGAAGCGTAGGGTCGTGTGGCGTCTATGACAACTTGAGGTATCTTACACTGAATGCACACATTCTATACACTGTAATAATGTTATTTAATACAGGACTTCAGATGGCACTTTGTGGCATGGTAGGAATATGAACAGCATTCTGAGTCAAATCTGGATGCCACAGACAGACACTGAAAGGCCCCAGTGTTTTGTGTACACTAATAGAAAAAAAGAAATGTTTAATATGTAAAAGATGTGGCATGGCTCCCTTTACGCAACTCAACTAATGCCCTTTGTTTTGACTTTGTAAACTGTGAAGTAACTGAAATCATTTACCATAGTGATATGGAACTGCAGGTATGAAATGTAAAATAGTTCCTGTAGTTTTAATGTGACGTAATTAAAGCTAAACTAATTATCATATTATCAATTATTGTCCTCGGTAAGTTCATCCAATATAGAGTATCTTTTGAAATAAATGTTTTCATATGTGTTCAGGGCCGGATTAAGAACACATTGGGCCCTGGGGCTATACCATATCTAAGGGCCCCCTTAAATTTTTTTTTACCTTACAAAAGTATATATATACTGTATATATATATATATACTGTATATATATATATATATATATATACTGTATATATATATATATATATATATATATATATATATATATATATATACTGTTTATACTGTATATATATATACTGTATATATATAGTTGAAGTCAAAATTATTAGCCCCCCTTTGATCTTTTTTCTTTTTTAAATATTTTCCAAATGATGTTTAACAGAGCAAAGAAATTTTCACAGTATGTCTGATAATATTTTATCTTCTGGAGAAAGTCTTATTTGTTTTATTTCAGCTAGAATAAAAGCAGTTTAAAAAATTATTAGCCCCTTTAAGCTATATATATATATATATTTTTTGATAGTCAATAGAACAAACCAACATTATACAATAAGAATACAAAATAAACTTGCATAATTACCCTACCCTGCCTGGTTAACCTAATTAACCTAGTTAAGCCTTTAAATGCCACTTTAAGCTGTATAGAAGTGTCTTGAAAAATATCTAGTAAAATATTATTTACTGTCATCATGACAAAGATAAAATAAATCAGTTATTAGAAATGAGTTTTTAAAACTATTATGTTTAGAAATGTGTTGAAAAATCTTCTCTGCGTTAAACAAAAATTTGGGAAAAAAATAAACGGGGGCTAATAATTCAGGGGGGCTAATAATTCTGACTTCAACTGTATATGTATATATATATATATATATATATATATATATTTTTATATATTAGTTGTTTTGTTGTCGTTGTTGTTATTATTGTTATTATTATTATTATTAATAATAATTTACTAATTTATATTATCTAATTTTCCATCAATTGATTTATATTTGATTATTATCTTTTTTTCTATTTTATTAAAACAGGCCTGCAAGTAGGCATTACAAAATAAAGTAATGATATAATCTGAACTTTAAAGTTCAAACAGGCTGCAAAAATACGCAAAACAAAAAACATTTGCAATACTTCCTAAATAAGTGCTTTATAAAAAATACTTTAAATATTATATTATCCTTATTTTATTTATTTGTTTTTTTGCATCAGATATATTGTCTAATGAAAGCCAGCACCAATATTTCATTGCCCCATATTATTACTGTCGTTTTCATAAAAGGGGCAAAATAATCATTTATAAAAAAAAGTTTGCTTTCCAATTGTTCAGTTAGACTTACTGTAAAGCATAACCAAGTGTATTTACTTAAAATACATACTCCGCAACGATGGACATTTTGATAACTGCTGGGGTAGGCTATTTGATTTGTTCGCACACTGTCTCGGAGGCTCTCGATTATATTGTGTGATGGAAGATCATGCGGGCGCGCGCCGGTTTTTTTGAGTCCAACTGTAACAGGCGCATGGACGAGTTCATTCAGTATGATTCCGCCTATGCCAGCTTCTGTTACTACAGGTACAAGTTAATCATTGATGAAGACTATTTGAATTAAAATTTTTGTTCTACAACGAGCTTGGTTAGCCTACCTTTGACTGGACTGTTCTCGCGGTAGTGCTGAAATAAGGGACTGTCCTGGGAAAATTGGCACATCTGATCACCCTTATGGGTGACTAAAACAGGGCTATTCAATATTCTGATTGGGCTACAGCCACTATGAGCTCAAGCTTAGCACCGGTGTCACTGTTTTTTAACAGCAGCGAACCGAAAGGAATACTTCACATTATCGACGAGAGAAAGCATAACACAAAGAGGCATTTCCCACGTCATAGCGTAAATTAATCCATCAGCCAATCAAGGGCCCCCTTCTCCCGTGGGCCCTGGGGCTTCAGTCCCACCTAGGCCTTATGTTAATCCGGCCCTGTATGTGTTAGTATTCTGCAATTCTTCAATTGTCAGTTTGTGTTGACAGCAAATTGCTTGTTAAATTCTAAATAAATGAAATTATTATTATTATTTGTTGCTGTTTTTATTGTTGTTTGAAGCTTTTAAGGCAGTGAGGTTTGCTTCTGTTTAAGTGGCACATTGATCCCAGTAAAATATTTGTCTTATCTGACAACTTATGTTGATTTAACTAGGAAATAATAGTCAAGTTACTTAAGTAAATTTATTTCCTGGACATTTTTTAAAGTAAATTCGACTCAAATGGGAAGTTTTTATTATTATTATTTTCTTCAGTTAATGCAGTCAAGATCTTCCTGGGACTATTTTGATTCTGTGTTTACCTAAAACATTTGCACACCTTATAATATTCATCAGCTAAGCAGAATCAAGCATTCAACAGCCCTGTAGTATAAGTTAGGTTCATGTTTACCAAGTTAGAATTAATGTTTACCAAATTAGAAAATGTATTTACATCTACCATTGTTCAGATAAACTCTTTCCAAAATCACCTCAAATGAGTTTATAAACCCATTTGTTTGTGATAAGGGATTTTTCTTTCTTTTATTTATTTGCCATTTTCATCACTCACTTCTGGTGCAAAGATAAAAACAGGGTGATGGAAGACATCACGCTTGTGACAGCAGTGACTGACTGAAGCATCTCTGCCATCCCACATAGTAAAGCTCCGAGTCTGGCATCCTGGCATTGGGATTTTGGAGACTTCAGATGCCACACACATGCAGATGTGCAAATGTCTATGTATGCCTGCTGGCAAAATCATGTGCCACTTGTACTGCGTCAATAATAAAGTTGGTATATATATATAAACAAACTATAAAAAAGAACATTCTGTTTACTTTTTATTTGGGTCTAGAAATTACAATTAAAGTGACGTAAGTCAGGAATTAATTGCATAAATGGCTATAATTAAAAGTTTACTGTTGTGGCACAGTATTGTATTATTCAGCGTTAAATAAATCTGTCTTGCAGTATTAAAATTGTTAAATCTTTATTAGTTAATAAAGTTAATTAACTAAAAGTTAATATTAATAATATTAGTTAATTAGCCAATAAAGATTTAACGATTTTAATACTGCAAGACATGTTTATTTCGATGTATTTTGCTCTTTTTAGGTTTAATTTATGTTCATTAGCTAAAATTCTAACTATTAACAAAACTGCAATAGTATCTCAATTTTACTGAAATAACCACGGTATACACCATATATGAGAATAAACACAAACATATTTTTGAGAAACTAAAGGTCCTGTATGAAACTGTATTGACTTAGAAATCGTGCATCATTCACATTGTTTGCATTTGAAACAATAATGTGGTCTGATATTTACTGTAATCTACTTCAATTGCTGATTTGACTCTTGCAAAAAAAAAAAAAAAAAATCAAGACCATCCATTCCTGCTTTGCAATGCTCTCAATTTGCTCAAGTAATAAGAAATAATGAATTTATAGCTGTTTCACTTGCTATTATTGAAAGAATGTAGGAAGGGCTGTTTTATGAGACATGCTGAAATAATTATCAAGCAAGCACTGCCAAATTTAGGAGGGAAACTAATGCAGAAAGCTGTAAATCTTTACATTGTTTTGAATATTATTGACTCTTCATAAAATGTGAACATTTTGAAAGACTTAGCTATTTCCACATTTATGTTTTAAAAAATGGCTAGCATGAAACCACTTAAACTGGTGGGATGATGTGACTTTAAAATGAAGAAAAAAGAAAATATTCTACCTGGCATTTTCATATCCTACTAATGTAACATCTTGTTTGTATGTGTCTTATATATGATTGTTTTTCCACCCCCTCAGGATTACAGTACATGACAATACACTGCTGTTTCTTAAATGAGCCTTGAGAATTAAACCAGCGAAGGTATACTGGCAATCGACAAAATATAAGAATTATTCCACTGTATTTGCAAAGGAATGTCAGCGAAATCCCTCAGTTGTAGAACAGATAATCCAGGATTGCTTTCACAGAGGACGCTGATGCTCAAATTCTAGCAGCCGAACCATTGAGCAACAGAGCTGTATTTCATCTCTTATGCAACTCTGTTTCTTTGTTGTGATCCTTTTATCTGATCTAAATAAGATCCTTTCATTAAAACATCCCAAACAGTATAGGCAGGCTGAGTTGTATTGATTAGGTTTCACACAAATCCCTAATTCTTTCACAGAAGTCCAAATACAAATCCTGTTGCCATTTCTTGTAATCTAAGACCCAGCATGACGTGTCACATGATCTAGTCTCAATAAGGCTTAAATCGGTAATAGATAAATATAAACAATCTAGATCGGAATCTCTAATTACCGCAAACAAAACTGCAAACAAAGCAAGAGGTTGAACTTTCATTATATATACAGTATATATATATTCATTATTTTGGACCCTAAGGTTTAAACAAGCTACAAATGGAAGTAGAAAGGTAGCTCTGTTTTATCTTCAAGCTCTATTTGTCTAAATTACATGTTAGACAAAGACAAACTTATTTAAAATCTAAATCTAAGTACTATTATCAAATAAAATTTCATTTTGCCTCCTGTTTCAAGACTACTGACTAATAAAAATATGCCCTTTTTATGGAACAATTGCCAAATAAAAGTATATTTAACCCCTTTTCTATGTTACCTCCAGTATCTCTTTACAGCTGTGGTTCCCAAAGTGGGGGTCAGGAAGTTATTAGTTAGTAGAAGCTAATAGTTACGTAAAAAAACAGCAACGATCAATCTTTAATTTTTTTCCATTGAATTGGTCTAACAACAAACAAGATTAACAACACAGCAATAAAGTCACCTGCAGCAGATGAGGTTAATATTAAATCTTTATAAAAAAAAATTATTATTCAAATGGACAAATTCACACCAAAGAAAGTTAAATGTGCTAGCCAGTTTTTTTTTATTTTTCTAACAAATAACAATAGACTTCAAATTTTCATTTAAAACTTTAACAAATTCATTTTTTTCTAGTGATATAATGTGATCATTTTGTATTTTTAAAATAAATAAATAATATTTCTTTATTCTAAATAATTAGGAAATGTTTTTGGTACATTAAAAATTGTGGTTATGATGACCACCTGACAAGCTAATCCAGAAAAAAAAAAAACAGTGTGAAAAAAAATGAGGCAAATAATTGCAAAAAATAAAAATTTTGAGAAAAAAGAACTACCGGTTTCACCAGGCTGCCTACGGGCATGCAACTATTCATAATTCTGAAGTTGATTTATTATGTTTGAGACATATGCTTGCTATCTGTCATTAACAACATTATTAGACCTTTTTTTACTGGTAAAATGAGACATTTGTCATTATTAGATTCCCTCTTGCATTATATTCAATGTTACATAGGCTAGAGTAGGTGTCCACGTTGCTGAGTAACGTATATAAAACAATGTGAAGACCGCCTTTTTGTTTCTCTCCTGAGCTTGAAAATATAATTGGCTGAATTTTGTGAGATGCTAGACTAAGATCGTGTGGGGGGTCGAATCGAGATTGCGATCTTTTTCCGATTAATCAAGCAGCCCTATTAGCCAATTTTATTTTTTAATTCCCTCATTTGACAACCCTATAAGCAAACTACATTTTTTGCCTTTCTTTCTACAGCCCAGTTTTTTTTTCTTTATCTTTTTACAGAACTATTAACAAATACAAAATGTTTGGCTGGTCAGTCTAATTATCTAAAGTGTCATTTTAAAACAAATTGGAATGTAATTTTGTCTCTTTCTCACCTCACACTAGATCTGCTGCCATAATTACCTCATACAAAACTGTAATTAAAAAAAGAAAAAAGCAAGAGGTCGAACTTTCATATAAATGTATTTATGTATTGATCTTAATAATTTCAGCCCCAGAGGGTTAAACAAACTCCAAAGTGGAAGCAGAAGGGTAGCTCTGTTTTTTTCCAGCTTTACTGGGATTTGGCTCAATTGGTATAGAGGTGCGCTGCTAAAAGAGAGAGCCGGGGAAAACAGCCTCGGGCAGCGAGATGAGGATTTGACCTGCTCTTGCAGCCCGGCGGAGAAAGACACAGAGAGAGACAGAAAAAAAAGCCTGCTTTCCCACACTCTCCATGCTATCTGTTTTTAAGGCTGGATATACAGCGATGCCCCTATAGGTGTGTGCATTTCCAACACACTGCCGGGCAATAAGTGCGTGAGGTGTTGAACAATTCAAACCCTGTGCTATGGAGTCGACCTCAAGGCTCAGCTTACAGACGCAAAATTAAACAAATAATAATAATTAAGAAAAAGCTCAGAGTCGCTGCGCAGCGAGGCCTCACACGTTCAGTCCAGTCACGCAATGCAGCTGGACGTGGCCCTGGGTGAGTTATTATGAGCCAACACTACTGTATCTGTGTTTGTTGCTGGAAGTTCAGAGGAGCGACTGACTTATATCCGGCTCCTTTGAACTTTATCCACTAGTGTGTTTTCAATTGATACTTTAGGTAGAAGTTGTGAAAATAAACATTCGAGTCGTTTTTGGGAACATTTTGGGAACAGCTTTTAAGTGATTCTGTTGTACTGCAAGCAGTTTTAAACATGTTGAAAATACTCTTTTGTTAAATGTAATGCTAATTGTTATAATTTTGCTGTCTCAAATTCTTTAGGTCATTGTAAAAAAAAAATTCAGTCTTACAGTTAAAGTCAGAATTAATAAACCCCCTGAATTATTAGCCCCCGTTTATTTTTTTCCCAATTTCTTTTTAACGGAGAGAAGATTTTTTTTACATATTTCTAAACATAATAGTTTTAATAACTCATTTCTAATAACTGATTTATTTTATCTTTGCCATGATCACAATAATTAATATTTTACAGGATATTTTTTAAGACACTTATACAGCTTAAAATGACATTTAAAGGCTTAACTAGGTTAATTAGGTTAACTAGGCAGGTTAGGGTAATTAGGCAAGTTATTGTATAACAATGGTTTGTTCTGTAGACTATCAGAAAAAAAATATAGCTTAAAGGGGCTAATAATTTTGACCTTAAAATGTTTTTTAAAACATTAAAAACTGCTTTTATTCTAGCCGAAGTAAAACAAATAAGACTTTCTCTACAAAAAAAAATATTACCAGACATACTTTGAAAACTTTCTTGCTCTGAAAAAAATGTCAAAGGGGAGATAATATTTTATATATATATATATATATATATATATATATATATATATATATATATATATATATATATATATATATATATATATATATATATATATATATATATATATATATATAAGAGTAATGTGTTCAAATTTAATTGAGCCTCTTTCACCAGAAGCATATACTTACTGTAAAAAAGTTATTAAAAAATCAGATTTGACCTCTTTTTCCAGCACTATTAGCAAAATAAAAAAATAAATAAAATAATAAAAAAATAAATAAAATTACTATATTACTTTTAATGTATTTATACATTGTATTTATGTATAACTATATAATTTGGCAAACATAAATAAATAGCATTTATTTATTTAAATTAAATTTTGGCTGTTTCTTTTATATTTGCCTCTTTCTCCAGCACTATTAACAAATTAAAAATGTTAGTGTTTTACTCATATTTTATTTAAATGCCCACAAACCACAACTTTTCAAAAGAAACAGTGCAGCTTCACACGTCAAGTTCTGCCAAACATCATCTTTTTTCCTCCATGTATTCTCGACCTCCCCTACCTTTCTATTTTCTGGTGTTTTTAGAGTTCTGCTCTACTATGGTTATGACCATTTGATCGGTGAAGACACCGATATTTGAACTGGAAGAACAGGAAGATGCAAATCCCTATGCCATACAAGTCAATCATTAACTTGACGTACAATCATACAATCATACAATCATTAATTGAGCCTATTTCACCAGAAATATATATAAAAAATCTGATTTTGCCTCTTTTTCCAGCACTGTTAGCACAAAAACCAATCTTATTTTCTTTTAATGTATTTATGTATTTTACGTATTGCTTTAACTAACACTATCACTATATATTTGGGCAAAATAAATAAACAATGCGTGAAAGCAAAAACTAATTTTAAATAAAATAATTTGGGCTGTTTGTTCTGCATTTATAGCAATTTTCTTGTTACTGTAGTTTTTTTATTGTATTGTATTAATTATTTATTTGCATCTAATCAAACTATTAATTATAATTACCAAAAACTTGATTTAGTGTTACAAAATAAAAAAAATAGTTAAAATAGTAAATATAATACATATTTTATTTAATTATTTATTTATTTTTACTAATTTACCTTTTTCTCCAGCACTATTAACAAATTAAAAATCTTATTGTTTCATATTTCATTTAAACGCTCACAAACCACAGCTTTTCAAAAGAAACAGAGCAGCTTCACATGTCAAGTTCCATCGTTTTTTTCCTCCATGTATTCTCGACCTCCCTTACCTTTCTATTTTCTGGTGTTTTTGGAGGAGAGATCTGCTCTACTATGGTTATGATAATTTGATCGGTGAAGACACAGATATTTGAACTGGAAGAACAGGAAGATGCAAATCCTCCCATAAATCCCTATGCCATACAAGCCTCAGCCGACGGTGCAGTTTAATATCTGCAGCCATGATTAAAAAGAGAAGGTGAAGCTCCATTGTAGTAATAAGAAGGATGAATGTGCAACACAGGGGCTGGGGGGAGGTTTCTTTTTTCTTTTCTTTTTTTTGATGACCTTTCATCTTCCTATGTCTATGATTATAATTCAGAGGATATGAAATCTGACAAGGAACTTTTGTTTGTCCCTCTAGGTTCCGAATAATTTCGAATATTGATTCACATTCAAGCATTTTAAAGGGTCATCTGTAAGCATTGTGCGTTCTCAGCGCAATACAAAAGGGTCTAATATTTTTGTCCTTAAAATGTTTTTTAAAAAATTAAAAACTGCTTTTATTCTAGCCAAAATAAAACAAATAAGACTTTCTCCATAAGAAAAAATATTATCAGACATACCGTGAAATTGTCCTTGCTCTGTTAAACATCAATTGGGAAATATATAAAAAAGAAAAAAAAAAAAATCAAAGGAGGGCTAATAATTCTGACTTCAACTGTATAAGGAATATTATTTTATCAAATGATGGGTTTGTTAATTTTTCTGCACTTTGAGGCTCATAACCATAATAATCAGGCCACAGCTGAAGGACAAAAAATTTATTCAGCCATATTTTGATGACCAATTTTGATTTGACAACCTACATGTCAATTAAAGGACCTATTAGATCTTGATGTAAATATTCACTTTAGACCTACACTAAAAAAAGGTTAATTGCAAACTGTTGCAAACAATTTATATGGGCCGAATTTAAACAAATAAATTTGGTTGAACATTACAAAATTTAATTTGTTTAAATTCAGCCCATATAAATTGTTTACAACCACTTACCTTAAAAAAAATTTAGTAAGTCCATTGAATTATTTTTTTAAATGTAACAAAAGAGCAAGTCAGAGTACACAGTGCTGGCCCGTAGGGTTGAGGGGCCCTAGGCGAGATAAAAAAAATTGGGCCTCCTGGTGTAAAAACAGCAAGAAGATAGCACAAAAAATACAATTTTAATATTTAAGTGTATACATTTTTATTAATTGAAACATATTTAACCTATAATACATATAAAAAATATATATTTATTTATTTAATATTTAAACAAATAAGTTTGCAAGTATTGCAAAATATTGTAAAGTATTGCAAATGAAAGTGCAAGTCTGTTGTACATAAAACTAACTAAATAAAATAAAATACAAATAAATAAAAAAATAAATGAAGAAGGGCACATATTGGACACTGGTGACGTCATATTACTTTTTTGGGTTTATATCAAACGTGAGCAATTTGAAGAGATATGTGGAATCTGTGTAGGAATCTGTTACATCATTCTAGTTCAGCCGATGGCGGTCGGTGTTATGCAAAATAGTGTCGTGCTGCTCGGTATCTTATATTTTCTGCTTTTATTCATACTGTTGTTGGGTATTTATTTATTGTCGTTTTCAGCTATTTGTCATGTATAAATTATACAGACCTACTCTTTTAATGAAATGTGGAGGTTATTTTACTTTTTTCACTGTCGTTGTGAATTGTATCACGGAGTTTGTGCATTGGTCATGATTTATACGTACGCGCTCGTCTTCGCTCTTACATTTACAATAAATATACAATAGCAGCGTTTGTGGGGCCCTCCAGGAAAGACGGGGTCCTAGGCGACCGCCTATATTGTACACTTGAAAATTCGACAGTTTATGATTTATAGTTTTGTGTTTGACTGAATAAAACATTTTTTACAGAACAGTTTAGGAAGAAAATGTTGTCATGTTGATTGATTTTTGCATAAATTGCTCATTATTAAACAACAAAGTACCAATGATCTAACTTCTGTCTGCTGTTTAATATACCTTTTATAATTGTCCTACATACTGAAAATTACTGTAAGTAAATCAAAGTGAACTTATTTTGTTTGTCTTGCAAGTGTTTTAAATTTTATCAATTTTAAAATAATGAATAGAAAAATGACTGTTTTCTGCTCATCAAACATTAAGTCTGAGTATCAAATGCATCCACAAATGATGAAATCAATACAAATGCAAAACATTATTACAAAAATGGAAGAGGTTGCGGACACTGGTGGTGTCACTGCAGTGCACTTCTTTCACTTTCAGAGAGCGTCTAGACTCAGTCTTAACCACCATTCAGTTCAATTCAATAGGACATTAAGACATGGATGAGTCTGTGGGTCGATAGTGTCAGCAGAACTATAGAAAACTCTCTAATGGAAACCAAATTGGGTGGCTGTTTTATAGCAGCGCAGCAGTGGCAGACGCACAGAGGTTGAGGCCAATAGACTGAGGTCACACAGGTCAGAGATCAGAGCATTCTCCTATCATAAGACGGACATCAGATTTACAATTAGACAGGCAAGTACTAGGGACACATATTTACACACACATGCACGCATGCATGCACACAAACACACACACACACACACACACACACATTTGTTTTTGTGAATTGTGGGGACATTACAAAGGTTTCCATTGTTTTTATACTGTACAAACTGTATTTTCTATTGCCCTAACCCCACCCTACCCCTGAACCCAACCCTGTGTGCAGTGTGCAGTTTTACTTTCTGAAAAAACTCATTCTGTGAGATTTATAAGCTTTTTGAAAAATTAAGACATCAGCACTGTCCTCATATTTCACCACCATTTTGTAATACCTGTGTCAAACCTATGTCATTATATGTCATGTCCTGATATGTCACAAAAACACGTACACACACACATACACACAGAAAATGCACATGCAAAAACAGGTATTAGGTTTATGTTTTTAGAGGTTCCTAATGCACAGCAACATTTCAACTTAAAACTGTATTGCTCTGAGGAACCTTTGAGTTGTAATTTAGGGTTCTACGCTGAAATTTTTCTTTGTTTAGTTAATTCTTTATTTCCCGCCTTTTTGTTTTTCAAAACTAACTGTCAAAGCACATCATTACTGATTTTCTGGAGTTTAACCTAGTACACTATAAAAAGGATGGTTCTTTACAAACAATAGCAACTGTATTTAGGACCATATCATCCTGAAGAAACCTTTATGCTAAAACATTGTTTAGAATACTTTATTTCTCGCCTTTTTGTGTTTTAAATCTTTAACTGTCAAAGCCCTTCATTACTGATTTTCTGGAGCTTACCCGAGTACACTATAAAAAAGAAGTTTCTTTACAAACACTAACAACTATATCATCCTGAAGAAACCTTTATGCTGAAACATAGTTTAGAGCTCTTTATTTCCCGCCTTTTTGTTTTTCAAATCTGTAACTGTCAAAGCACCTCATTACTGATTTTCTAGAGCTTAACCTAGTACACTATAAAAAATATGTTTTTTTTACAAACACTAACAACTGTATTTAGGACCTTATCATCCTTAAGAAACATTTATGCTGAAACATTGTTTAAAGTTCTTTATTTCCCACCTTTTGTTTTTCAAATCTGTAAATGTCAAACCACCTCAGGAGTACACAATGAAAAAAGATGTTCTTCTTTGAAGGTTCTTTACACATACTTTCATAACAGTTCTAATAGAACAATTTCATTCTAAAGAGCCTGTTCTAGAGTTTAGGGCTTCTTTATTTCCTGGAGCTCAAACATGAACAACACATGCTGTTGTTAACACTCCAGGTAACATGAACAGGTAAATGGCTTCTTTTCTTAAAATATCTATACATTTTTACTTTTAAAATTGGCCCTACCAAATATCTACCACTCAAAAAATATAAAAGCTCTCCCATAACTTTGTCACTTTATATTTTTAAAACAGTAAAGGACAAAAATCACAAAATATGCCTTCTTTTAATCTTCATAATCATAATTGCTTTCACACAAATGGAAGAGACACAGTCTAAAATTAAACTCAATTTTATATTTCAGAAGATATGATTTCCTTAAAAGCTTGAAATCAGAGAGAAATTGGCACTAAAAGTAGAATATACACCATAAACAGTGTAATCCCCTATTTCCTAAAAATGAATGTTAAGGGATAGTTCACCCAAAAATGAAAATTTACAGATTATTTACTCTCCCACAAGTGTTTTTAAACCTTTATGAGTTTCTTACTTTTGTTAAAAACAACAGATGATATTCGGAAGAAAGCTGAAAACCTGTAACCATTGACTTCCACAACAGAAAAAAAGTTAATACAATGGAAGTCAATGGATACAGGTTTTTTTTTTTTTTTAAATATATTTTCAAAATATTTTCTTTTGTGTTCAACAGGAGAAAGAAATTTAAACAGGTTTGGAACAAGTGAAAGGTGCCTAAACAATAACAGAATTTTTATTTTTGGATGAACTAACTCTTTAAATCAAACATGTGAATTTGTTTGTCCATTTATGTACATTAAAAAAAACAAATAAAAATGTATAACATAACATATGAGATACATAACATAACAACATAACATTGGTAACATAATTTTGGTTATGCAGGATCATCTGAAGTCAGTTTTTCTGCCAAGTTTGAACATTTGTATGTATATGTGTGCATGTGAAATGACTTCCTTTCACTTATGTCAATAAAAAGCTGTGTGTCTGTTCTGGGACATGCAAGGAAATTAGGCTCTTGAAGTGGCATGAATCAGCAGTCTAGTCTCAGAATCACAGTGGCGGAAGAAAGCAGAGGCTTAATAATATAAAGCATGTGAAGGCCGTCCCTCTTCTGTCACCAGTTACAGTTAAATGTCACTCTGACATTCCCACATCTAACACAACACTACCTTGGACTTTCCAGGTGCGGCCAAGCCTTTTTGTTGTGTTATTTTGAAAGATCATTTGCAATGCCTTCCCTTTAAACAAATATTTTAACATTTTAAAATATTAAATGCAAATAAATAGTATATTAAATGCAAATAAAGGAGGGATTTTTATGGTTCGAATAACATTGGTTAAAATGAAATGTCAAAATATGGGTGAGATCATAATTTTTCATCATTCAGCGCAACAGAAAAGAAAAATACAATGCTTATTGTCATCTGTACTTAAAATATATAAAAGATTAAGTGATCATAAAATTTGATTTTAGATTAATAAAAATCTCTCTGTTGATTATTATAAATGTGCCTTTTTATTGAAGATTATTTTCCTAAATACAGAAAAAAAAAACTTTCCTGACAAGATTAAGTTAAATTAAATTAAATTGGACACACTGTAAAATATTTTTAAATAAATTATAGCTTTAAATTTTATTATTTTGCTGCTTGAAAACTCTTTTTGTGTTTGACCCATATATTACAGGTTTGTTTTATCTTTGATATAAAAAAAATTATAATATTTATAGTTTGAAAATTTTATAAAGTCCTACCTAGAGTTTGGTAAACATTTGTAACAAGCTTAATGGTTAAAGAACTAGAAAAAAAGAAACTGCTGACATAAAACCTAAATCTCCAGGCTGACGTTATGATTCCCGATTACAATCTACTCCAATTCCACCCTTTGTTGGGCTTTTGTGTGCTTCAAAACCAAGTAAGCTACTTAAGAAAACAGCCTCTCACTGGGTCAACTGAGCTCACAGACAGTGTTTAATTGCAGTGTGAGTTTCTAATGGAGCTTTTAATCTTCAGAGCTTTGTGTTTAGAAATGTACAGTGCTTTCTTGACACTTAAAATATCAGTGTTGCAGCTTTGAAAAATGTTTAAATACTTCTATAATTCACACTTATACGCATCATTTGTGTTTCGTTCTGCTCAACACTCCAGCTGTCATTGTTGCTGCCCCCTGGAGAGAGTGACTATGAAGTACCTAAATTGGTATTGACAGACGAACAGAAACACAAATAAAGTGTACATTTACATCATGGAGTTTTTGCAGATTTAGTTTAAATTGGTGTTTTCAATGTTTTGTTACATTACTGCAGCAAAGAGGTTTGCAACTCAGGTCACTTTCAGAAAATCTATAGAGCTCGATTGTACAGTTTCCATTTAACCTTCTGGTAACCTTATGTAGTGGTCAAAAATATTTTTTATTCTAGTGAAGCAAAGTCAAAATATACAAAAAGTTCAGTAGATTAAAATTTGCCATTGAATTACATGGTTTACTCTAAAAATATTAAAAATAAATTGTACTAAATATCATATATTATACTATAAAAAATGCTGGCATGTTTTAACCAAAATTTGGGTCAAATATGGACAAACTCAACTGCTGGGTTATTTTTTCTTAATATTTTAACCCTACTTTACCAGTGGTTGCGATTGCTCACATTTTCTTTTGGAATTTGGAGCATTTTTTGTTTTCAAATACACTAAATAATTATGCAGATCTAAAATCTATTCACAGTATTAATTAGGAATTAAGCACAATTAGGAAGAATACACATTCTTGTTGAGCTAGATAGGATTTAGTTAGTTTGTCATTTGTTTTCAGTGCAGCCATTTTTATACTGAAAAGGCTTTTGAATGAAAAAAATGTATCCTAAAAACACAAAAAAAATACAAAAAAATTAATAAAGAAACATTACTGAACTAAAATGTAGTGTTTTAAAATTAATTTGATTTTTAAGAAATACATTTGTGTCCACAACCCAAAAATTACCAGAAAGTTGCAAGTTTTTTAGCACTTGGTATCTGAACATAATATTTATGCAGCAGTTATGCTAAATTATATTATATATTATGATATATGAAAATATGTTGCATTATTTGTTTTTGATGGCATAATTTTTGATTTTTTTTTTTTTTGGGACCATGTCTATGGTTTTTGTTTGGTCAACTACTTATTGAACATGCAATTTGCGACTTAAATTGTTAAAAGTTGTACAGAGCACAGAATTAAGTTTGACCTATTTTAAAAAAGACTCCTGTCAGATTTGAAATTAAAAAATAGAGAACCTCAGGGGAAAAAAAGACAAAAAATATTTGATGTTTTCATATTTGATGAATTTCCAAAACATTACATTCTAAAACTGTGCCAAAACAAGTTAAGCCAATAGTCTAAATATGTTGCATTATTTGTTTTAATGACATCACAATTGTTTTTTCTTTTTTTTTTTTTTTGCATTGGCAAGTGCTTAAACCTTTACCAAGTCTTACAATATTTGTAATAATAACAACAATAATAATAATAATAATAATAATAATAATAACAATAACAATAATAATTATTAGCAATAATATTAACAATAATAATAATATTAATAACAATAATAATTATTATTATTAGTAATAATAATAATAATAATAATTAGCCCTCAAAAAATTCAAAAACAGCAACTCAAGTATAATTAAATGTACTATGTACTAAAAAATATATATATATATATATAATTTTTTTTTTTTTTGCTATTTTTTGATCACATATTTATTGTGGACAGTCAAATAGCTTGAAACTGTAAACATATGAGCCGGGTGTTAGAGTTATCGCAGTTATCTACAGCACAAACACATGAAATCTTGACAAAAATTAAGAGATGCATCTAAATGATGATGTACTGCTCTCTCCCTATCTGACCATCTCTTTCAACTCCCTCATAAGCAGCTGAGAGCAGCAGATATGAGGCCAGCTGAACGCAGGCCGGCCGTCCAGAAATGCTTTCCTTCACAACAATGAATAAAGAAGTCAAGGTGAAATTCCCAGAGAAGCTGTAACTTTTCAACATGCAGTTGTATAGTCAGATAGATTTACACGCTTCCGTGACTGACTAACAAGGTCAAGAGCAGGAGGCTAATAAAAATGGGGCGGAAAAAAAAGAGAAGAAGAGAGAAACAGAACTCTTCTCTCTTCCTCCATCCGTCGCTTGCCATCCACTGTATTAAGCAGAAAATCGCGAGATACGAAACGTTAAGAGTTAAAGCGACTGTGCGATTGCATGCAGATGAAAGGAAAAATCTTGGTAATCGCACAAAGAAAACAGAAAACACGGTTGCATGCAAACTCAGAGGACACTCTAAATCCGGCAAATCTTTTTCTTTCGGCCTCCTCGCTTTCTATTTTCTCTCACACGCTGACCCGCGGCTTCCGATGTCACAGACACATTAAAGGCGAGTTTATTATCAGGCCGGAGAAAGACAACACACTCAGTGCCTGAATTATGACGACAGTTGGAAATCCGTTGTCTCAAGCATGAAGCCAAATGGACTGTATTTCTTCTCTCTGTAAAAACATACATCACCGAGGGCTGAAGGGCAGACTCTCAGTAGGTAAGCGTTCTGTAGTCGTGGCCCTCACTTAACCAGCACTGGGGGCCAGATCACTCTGATAAAGCAACTATTTAACCCCGACTTGAACTCCCACTGAAAATACAGCCCTCATATGGCACTATCTCACAGAGGTCGAGAATAAAACAGCGACGGGAAAGAAAATATCACGTGCGTCCGATGAGCCAGGGAAAGCAAACATTTGCTCAAATTCATAAGCTTGTTATTTGGGTTTGCCTAAGATTTTATCACCTATCCTGATCCTAAACACTTACAGATAGTAAATATTGTCTTGAAGGGGGGACTTCTCAAACGTCTCATTTTTGTCACCCGATTTATCAGTCAACTGTCTATGCATTATTGTGGATATCAAAATTAACTGCACAGTCTAAATGTGATGGAGATTTTTTTAAAGAAAGAATTGTACATTTTTAACCTCACAACTTGCAAGAATTAAATTCAGTGCAAGAAATAGTTGTAATTATCAGAAAATCTTTAACTGAAGTTTATATTTTGCAATTTCAAAATATTAAAATGAGTAAATTAAGTTGAAATCTTGCAATTATGAGGTAAGAAACTTTCAGAACTCCCAGTTGTAAGATAAAAAGACAACCTTGCAAGACCTCCTACAGCTGAAATCAGAATTATTAAACCCCCTTTGAAATTTTTCTTCTTTTTAAAAATTTCCCAAATGCTGTTTAACAGAGCAAGGAAAATTTCACAGTATGTCTGATAATATTTTTTCTTCTGGAGAAAGTCTTATTTGTTTTATTTCGGCTAGAATAAAAGCAGATTTAAAAATGTAATATTTCTGACTTCAACTGTAAATGTGAAATTGGAAAAATAAATTGCAATCCTGAGAAAAAGTCAGAACTTCAAGTATCATATTTCGAATTTCCAAGACAAATGCTGAACTTGTATTCTGTGGAATAAAGTTGACAAGTGAGATCGCCTTTAAACAAATAAAAGGACCAGACTTCTTTTACAACAGTTTACCTGGAAAATATTGCAGTCAACTTAATGGTAAAAGACAAGAATTTATTAAAAATACTTCTACCAACCAGTAAAAAAACTGTAACTCGAAAGTGGCTACAACTTGAACCCCCTACAGAATCTGAATGGTTGGATATTTTAATGTTCAAAATATGGAGAGGATGAGTTTTTCTTTAAAACTACAAACAGGCAAATACCTGTAATATTGAGGGAAATGGATTGTTTTTATGCCTTTACACAGTGTAAACTGATCTTTATATGCATTTGTTAATGTGATCTGTAAGGAAATATGTGACCATTCAACTGTTATTTAAGTTTCGATGTGTTATTGTATTTTCTTTATTATCATTTGTATTTTTTTTCTTCCTTAAAAAAAATAAATAAATAAAAATAAATAAATAAATATACAAAAACAACCAGAATTATGACACATTTACAAGAAATTAATTATTCATTATACTTAATTAATTCAATCAATTTGAATTTGAATTTATATCCAGAGATAAATAATTAATTTCACAAAATTATTAGTTTGCAGCTTGTAATTTTACAGATGCAGAATAGCAACAATTAGCATTTACTGGGCAACAATTCTGGGCTTATATATTGCATCTCTAAACTTAGAATTGTGAATAAGAAGCCAGTCATTTGAAATAATAATACAAATAATAATACACTTCCATGAAGTTTTCTGATAATCCAAAAATTGCATAGACGCACAATGTGAACACACATTATGAATGAATCCTACTGTCTGGATAGACGCATCTAAAAGACTCCTCCAGACAGCTGTCAATCAGGCGTCTGTCACTGGTGAGTTTCCCAGCGTTGGGCTGTATGCTGGCATCCCTGCACTGTTTTCAGATAAACAGTTCCTATTACACTGCAAACAGTTCCTGCTGCCCTCCCCTCCCCCTCCCAAAACACAGTCATAATTCAAAACAAATGATTCCAGGCTTTGATGAGAGCACTTTTATGGGTCACGGAGAGTGAACCTCCCTACCGACATCTGTTTGATTTTATCTACTTGAACTTTATCCTCAGCTGGAGATTTATCGGCCTGTGCTGGACCGAGCCTGTTAAAGTCGCCGGAACAGACGGGGGCCGGGGGTGATCGCCAATGACTGAGCAAGTAAACCAGTGG